>VDFB02337285.1:0-39211 GCA_007258455.2 Sequoia sempervirens
AAAATGATGTAGTACATCATGCTATATGTAAAAGAAAAATTGTGATTATAGTAAATAAAAATAAAAATAATTATAATAAGTTAGGAAACCATCGTAACTTTACATATTTGATGCATCATTTATTGAATATATGTAACTTCTTGATTGCTTTTACATTGTTACAATTAGATGCATGAATATTTGGTTGGAATAGATAACTATTTGTCATAATAAGAAAAGCTAGAAACGGAAAGAATTTGATGCAACGATTGTTTAGGTTAAAGCTTTATGTTTAGATATATTGTTTGAAATGGATTAGCCTTAATAAAATAGAAGAATATAATTTGATAATAAATTGCTATATGCGACAAGTGGTCATTGTAATTCTTGAGCACTTGTTGTATACTTGTAAAGGCATTTTGTTATGTCATTTTGAAATAAATATTTTGAAATGCAATTTTATTGTTGAGTATCGAATTGTTTTGTAGTTTTGGATACAAAATTGTGTTAAATTTAGCATTGAGTCTCCTTTCATAGAAATATACACAAAAGTTAAGATTGATACTTAAAGGAGCACATTTAGTCATAATTAGAGGGAAATTTGAAGCAGACACTATTGTGCATTGCCTTGTTGAGGTATTGTATATTTTAAAAAACATATTGCTTGTAAACGGGAAAATACAGTTTGGAAAGGTGTGTGGTTAGGCAACACTAACTTCAATTGTCTTTGGTTTCTTGGGTTGTTGAGGACGAAGCTTCAGAAGGGTAATAGTGAGTATTCTTGTAGCTGATAAGAATAACAAGTAAAATATTGTGCATATTCTTGCAGCTGATAAGAATAAAAAATAAATAAATGAATAATTATTGTGATGGATAGTTCCATGTTGGAGAGGTAGGGTGAATTGAGCAAGTAGGAAAGTTAGGTTTAGCGTTTCTTTACACGCTGCAGCAAATTAAATATTAAGATTTCTTCCATCTACATTTTAAAATGGATGCCAAAACTATTGCATTATTTAGGAAAGAAAAGGAGCAACACCCCAATGAGCTACGCAAGTAGCAAGCCATGGGAGGGGGAAAAAATCAATGCAAGTATTGAACTATCTATAATTATAGTGCAGCAAGTGATACTCCTAATTCTATAAACATCTAAAAGCAATCTAAGATTTAACAATCATATGAATTCCACCTATGGTTGCAGTGGTGCAAGTGAAGTAAAATGGAAAACAGACCATAGAATGATATGCGTGCTGGATTGAATGGCTCCATATAGTGCCCATCTGGATTGATTACTCAAAATAAATCTTTCTCAAATTTCAAGATAAATACCGGTGGACAAAAGTGGAAGCATTAACAATTCACGTGAATTGTTTGACATAATACTCAAAAAAGATTGCATCTCATGGACTGCAACGATTGCAGGATATGTACAAAATGGATTTGTTGAAAAGGCTTTAGAAACTTTCAAGCAAATGCAATTTGCAGGTGTAAAGCCAAATTCTGCAACCTTCATCAGTATCCTTCAGGTGATGAGATTATACTGTGATGGCACTCCATTGACAATCCCTCTATATTTCAGGAGTGACATTTGCAAGAAAAACACTACCCTTTGCATGTAAGTTGCTCCCCTAAAGCAAATGCAATTACAGACAAGACAAATACGTAGTCTTCCCACTCAAAAATACTTTATCAAATCAAACAGTGCACATTTATCAGGAAAATGGCCAGTCAAAATCAACTTTGCACAATATAAATCTGTCAATGTATACAAAAATAATTTCAAGAGGGTCATATAACTATCATCAAGAAACACTTGATTCAGACACTACATTAAGTTGGTAATTCTTGCTCAACATACAAATACACAACAAAAATGAGAAGGGAAATCACAGTTACGAAACCGTTACTAGCTCTAAGTCGAATTCTCAAGGTTGTTGTTGGAGTTATATGTTACCAGCCGGCTTATTTAAGCACATTGGAAGCGGCAATGAGGGGGCGGTTGAAGAAATATCTAAATATCTATAGCTATGCAAAATAAATATAGATTAGATGTTCTCATTGTAGAGATGCTTGAGTGGACGTTTTACGAATGCATTTTTTAATATTTGTGTACCAACAGGATAATATGTACAAAAAAATATCAGTTCGCAATCAATGTTATTTATGCCGAGTAGATCTATAGTGGTCACGTATGAAGGTGGCAGCTGAAATCACAACAAGATCTTTCTAGTTCTAGTTTTCCTTCTTCATATCCAAGTAAACAGGGAATGGAAATCGCTCAGCAGCCTCAAAATAATATCTGGGTCACAGTTAATATTACAATAAAAATGAGGAAAATATATCTACATGAAGAAAAGACAAAATAAAGCCTATGCAATGAATAAGTTGGTCCACAATCCAGACGGTGGACAGAGAAATTTGTGCAGCTTGAACAAAAAAATTGAATGAGTTGCACCCAAATTTCCATTAAAGGGGAGAAAAGAGAGACATATGGATTATGGTGTCATATTTTTTGTAGTCATATGTCATATTTTTTGACATATACTCACCTAGAGTTACATTTGTTGCATATTAATTACTCCATCATTAGATTCATTATAGGAGAAGTATATAGTAGGATTGTAATCAACTGACATAAACAGGCATTTGTAAAACTGTCAGAGGATAGTACACGTCCCATACCATAGTATTGCAAAAAGTCCTATTTTTGTCTATCTTCATATAAATATGCCAATCACTATTACCATCCGTATTATGATCCCAAGTAAAAAGTGTGTTTTGCATTTAAGGTTACAATATATATATACATATACATTGGCTGTGCTTTTGATTTAATGTTTGTTTTAATCGCCAAACTTTAGATAATAATTTTTTTCTATATCAATTTACTAATGAAAATTTTCTTAAAGCTTCTGAAGTCTTCAAAGTTTGCAAATTTAATTTAATTTTTCTCTACTATAGCAGTATGGTATATCCTTCAAAATCTGTAAACTCCAAAATATGTTTAAAACTTGTCTAATATTGAGGGGGGTCCATGTATACCAAATTGAAACAAATGGGAACTAGGCTACTATCGCTCACAACTCACTCTATCATTATAATATTGTCTCAAACAACCGTTGTCATAATTGGTATGAAGGCTTGCTATTACTCACGTCACTATTATTCAAATACTGTCTCAAATTCAATAAACCCTTCATGTGATTCAATCACATAAAAGCAACCAATCTAAATATTTGTTGATGTTAGCAGTAACAATGTAATCATCAGAAGTTATAACTATTATATCCGACATTTTAGATTAGCTTCACAACACTACAACAACTTCTAGAATACATTTGAGCAGCTAATGTCAATAAATTTGAATATTGAATTACCATTATTTATCCATAACTCCCTATCTATGCTTTAAAAAAAGCCTAAAAAACATTTATTAAATACCACAAACTAACAAGCAAATTTTATTCATAACGGTATATCAAAACAATAGATGCTTAGATAAGATAGGATTACAATAGATAAACCGTAAAAACTAAATTATAAAGCCTCTCCATTAAAGCCTCTCCTTTGGTTAATGATTGGGACTGCCTTAAAGTATTGGCAATATTTATTTCTCATATTTTTTATTTGCATTAATTGTATGTAGTTCCCCACTTCTACATTATAAAAAGATTGTAGAAAAAGGAAATTAGAATTGAAAAAAATATTTTACCTAATATCCTTTCTTCTTGCCAAGTTGTAAATTAACAATTAGCTAAACTGTAAGGTTAGAAATCCTTTTCATGCTAGTCTTCTCTAGAATCTATTGTTGCTGCTAATATTGTGAATGATCGCTCATAATGCAAATATGATCTCAAGACAGATTTCCCCGTACTTATGTAAATATCATCTTAATCTATTTCAGATTGATAATTAAGCTGAAATTAGAGCATTCACTAGAACTTATTATAGATATTATTGTAAGTCTACTTTGTAGCTTTGTTTCCACCATATCGTTTAATGTAATGCCATAGTAGTGATGTTTCTGGAGTTAGAGGCTATGCAGCCTTTTAGAATCCAAATATGTTACGTAGCATCCCGGCTATTGCAGACTTGCAATGAGGATCAAACAAAGAGAACGGATGGAACTTTCTCAAGCCATGATATTGTGAATTTGTACACTAATGAAAGCTCTCTTGATTAACTCTGTAATTAACTACAACTTGGCTAGTGAGCCATAGCTCATAACAAAAATTTATCTAACTATAGTGCTTGGTGTTAGTACTTTATAATCTACATTAAATGTTGGGTTGTAACCTAAGCATTCTTGAGGCATAATAATAGTAAGTTGATAACAACTTCTTATATAGATTTTTTACTCTGTTTTTCAAGATTTGATTGATGACAAACTAATTACCAAAACCCAAAGTATGATGACAAACTGAATTATGCACTTCTATTCAAGTCAAAGGGTAGGGGAGGTGGACAACAAACAGATTTACTCTATTTTTCAAGATTTAAAGTTATTCAATCTTTAGGATAACCTTTCATTACATAGTGCTGACTCCTCATAAGCCTATTTACAAGCCACATGAAAGCCAACACATTTGTTGCACCATTTCAACTTAAGGCATACTGATATTATAAGCCCTTTATGTAGTTCCAATCAAAAATTCAACTCATATGTAGAATTAAATACCAAATCTTCCTTAAAAGTTAAACATATAAGAAATAATAAATTTTAGCTAAGAATTACCTAATAATTTTCTGCAACTTCTAAATACCTCTTCTGCCCTATATGGCATTACCTTTCACGTTATGAATGTCGTCATGTCTATCATGTGCACTCACCAGTCTTTTTGGAGCCCATGTCCCCATCCTTAAAAAGGCTTAACCAACTAAAGAAATCAAGCAAGGTATTTACCATATATCTGAAACAGTGAATCCACATCTAAAAAATCGGGTTCACTTTCTTGCTTGCCATCTTTCTGCTTAAAACACTTTTCTTGCTTTCATTTTTTCTTGTTTGATCTTGTTTTCCCCTAATATGAGCACATCTAAATCAGAAAGCACTACACAACAGTAATTTAAAATAGTGTTACAACAACCTTTCCTTTGTCTTGTAGATAGCATTTGCACTTAATTTAAAAACCAGAGTCTACATAGAAGTTGTCTTGAGTCTTGGACCTCAAAGTGTGTTGAGAGATTACAACGATATGTTTATAAAAGTGAATACTGTGACAACAATTTTAAACAATTTTTTTAGTTAAATAAAGCATGTCATACATGTACAGTTGACTCATTTTCACTACAACAGAATGTAACTCAGGCACACATAAAATTTTACATTCACAGACCTGGACCAAACAAGTATAAATGAAATTTGAGTGCTCAGACCTAGGTATGATGCTACTACTGTCAAAGAGAAGCTTGAACTGATCAGGGAATGCTACAGGAATGTTTGTAAACTCCAGATATTGTAAACACCACCGCCTAGAACAATGTTCTCAGACCAAACAACCCTCATGGAAGGAGCTTAGGCTGAGGACGTATAAGAATATCAACACCTCTTGAAGCGCTTCACACTTGGAGCCTCAAGTCTAGCATATAAGAGGCCAAACGCCTGCCTTATGACCTTTTACGACTCGCACATGTATTGCCTAGAGTATGTAGCGATATCTAGTGTGCAATGGGTACGCCGAAGAGTTGTGGAAGTTCAATTAGGAAAAACTTGGGTCTATTTTTTGCAAACATTTTGTCATACATGAGGTCAATTGGCAAGCCATTTATAAAATGATGTTTGTGCAACAAAGGTCTCAATGGAGAAGTGATAGCTTCAAATCAACTATGCATCCTTTTGTAGGGATCCAAACACAACCGAAACAAAACCTCTAAATGAGGAAGATGATTAAGCTCCATTACCAACATGCTCATGTTATGTTGCAATAGAGAGAGAGGGAAAGATATAGATAGAAAGAGGGAGATAAAGGGGGGAAGAGAGAGAGAGAGAGGGGGGTAAGGAGATAGAGGAAAAAAAAGAGTGAGACTTAAAGAACAAAGAGAGAGGACTTGAGAAAGAGAGGGATATACAAAGAGGGGAGAGGTAGAGAGAGAGAAGAGAGATAGAATGAAATAGATATCGAGAGAAGAGAGATTAATAGTTAAAATTGCATCTATAACATCTAAAAAAATCTCCTTCCATTATGTTGTGATAGATGCCATACCCTATTATAGAGCTCCTATACCAACATTTGCAACTACAACATTTGATATGTCATTCACAATTATACTAATTGGGAAGGTGGAATTTCTATAGGAGAGAGGGCCAAGGAGAGGAGAACACTTGGAAATTTCATAAGATATGTCATTTTTCATTGAATATGTACTAAGGTATAACATGTTTGTTGGTTTGAATCCATTGTGATTGACCCGCTATATTTTTTTCACTTCTCTTGTTTACAAAAAACACATCCATACAACCATCACATGTTTAATTGACATCTTAATCATAAAGTTTAGGGTGTTCTTGATGTACTCAGCATAGGCAAGAACCTCAACCATGCATACAATGATCAATTTTAAGTGTAATGCAATAAGGTTGAAATATATAAACCCTCATCCACTAAATCCTACATACACATACAACAGCAGCAAAGCTTATATTGTTAGGATATGTTCCAAGAGTGCTTCATTAACTCAAATATTATGAGAGCATCCTTGCAAAATCCATTTTGTGCTGCAAATGAGACCACATTTCTTTTGTTGCACTTTTTTAAACAGTTCACAAGCCTCGTCTATGCTTCTACATTTTCCATACATGTCTATCAAAGCATTCCCAACTATAATATATGACAAAATTCCCCCTTACATCAAATCTATACCGTGTTCCAAAACTCCCATTTTGGGACAGGCGGGGAGAATGTTGGCTTTACTACCAATTTAATTTTCTTGAAAGTTTCTTAATCTTTGACAACAAATCCATTTTGTTCATGTCCTACAATCATAGCATTCAATGTGACCAAATTTCTTTTGAGGCACATTGTCAAACAGTTCGTGTGCCTTGTCTATGCTTTCGCATTTTGCATACATGTCTACTGCTTTGGTTGTAACTACATCTAACCAAATTCCTCAATCCTTTAGATGCTTTGATGGATGTCCATACCCTGTTCCGAAGCTCCCATTTGACATAGGCTGCAAGGATGCTGGGAAAGGTTGTAGAGTGTGGCTTTAAGCCTGTCAGCCGCATATGCCTGAAAGTTTCTAAAGCCTTTTCAACAAATCCATTTTGTGAATATCCTGCAATTAGGGCATTTCATGAGAACTCATTTCTTTGAGGCATTAAGTCAAACAATTTGTGTGCCTTGTATATGCATCTACATTTTACATACATGTCTACTAGGGCAGTTGTGAATACATCTTACGAAATCCCTATCATGTGAATGGTGTGGTGTGCATAGCCTGTTCCAGATCACCCATTTCAAAACAGGCAGGGAGGATGCTAGCAATGGTTGAGGTCTCTGGCTTTACACCTGCCAATTGCATTTGTGTGAAAGATTCTAAAACCTTTTCAACAAACCCATTTTATGCACTTTCTATTTTTTGCATATAGTGAAACGGTGCAACAAGCTCTGGAGGAAACCCACGTCTTCTTATCCTACAGTAGCTAACTTCTACAGTGCGAGAACTTAACTATGCGTCGGTGAGCGGGAGATAAGATGCACTTTGAACAACATAGATAAAAGAGCAATGTAAAAAATTAATGGTTACGATCACTTTGATCGTCTCCAGAAAGCAATGAACCGTTGATAGCATATCATAGGTTGGGCATGTTCATAGTGGATATTCCAGCTATGATCTACCAAGCTTGTCCACTCACCCATAAAAATAAGATAATATTCATTTTTCTAGGATGATTGGTTTTAAGAAATCATTATTTTCATGACCATCATTTGGTAAATCACAAATGCAAATGTAAATTCTATAAACTATTGATCATCAAGCAATAGACAATTGCTTCTTGTGTTAACCATATTGAGGTGATACAATATGGTACCATCTTAGAATACCCGCAGCCTTAAGATGTTGATGTTTTCCACTGTCTTGCTGATACCCACCCTCTGATGTTGATGTTTATCCACCGTCTTGCTGATTCCCACCCTGTATAATTATACTCTTGCCATATTAAAATGGAGGGAGTTACTCTTCAGTTAATCGCCATTTAAAAAGCATAACACCATAAGATAAATGCTACCTCAACCTTCTCCTTTCGTTCATATCCATCAAAGTTGTCCCACTTTATCCAAAGATTACTTTAGTAGCATACCCTATTGCTTCAAGGTTTCCATACACTTAAATGTGAGCTAACGTTGACAAACATGACAATCACTAAAATAAGAAATAAATTGAAGTCCCCAAGTGCCAAATTGATTTAAATGCTTTCAGTTTTCTACACATGTTAACAATGTACAATCTCACGGGACATACAGCACACAAACACATAAAGCCAAAAGAAAATTAACCAAAACATCCTCACAGCCCACAGGTTTCACCTTGCTTCACTTCTGATACCCTTGACCTATGATTTCAATTAGCCTCCTTGCCTCCACAAATGCATCTGCAAAAACTGAACTCTCTATTAAATAAAATCAACACACCAAGTGCCACCTCCATAGATGCTTATATAATTATACCATGCAATTAATTGAAGTTAATCAATAATGTGCCACTGTAAATGCTTCCACCCAAAAGCAAGAACTATTGGATTTCATATAGACTCCTGCCTTCATAAATGCCTACATAATAATAAGCACTCTGCAGCAGATGCTTCTACCCTGCACTAAAACCCTCAGCTATTTTACAGGCTCATACTCATAATCTACATTGAATAGAAATAAAATTGTGTAACGTGCTGGTGCAGATGATTCTACCTTTAAATAAATATCCTCAAAATAGCAGATGATAAAAACACTTATAGTGTTTTTCCTATGGGCATGATCCACTTAAATTGAAAGGTCATATGCCTAAAGATTGTAAAACCAAATACTGATATGTTACAAATTAATTTTAATAAAAAAAAACTTGGCTGAATCCACATAAAACTAGGCACAATGTTTCCATTTCAACACAAAAAAAAAAACAAACAGTCAACAATGATTGATCTCACACTTTCTCCCTCACAGGTTCCCTTTGCCAAACTACTCCGCATCATGTGGAAGGCAGGGATCTGCGGAACATGAATGAAGGGGTCGTCTCGCTAAAGTTTGTAAGACCAAAAAATGAGATGTTCAAAATATTTTTAAAAAAATACAGACTTCTAATTGAAAATTGCCCAACTCACTGTGCATAAAATGTTTTGAATATTTACAAGATCCAGCCATTAACTCTGTGTTAAACGCTAACAATTAACCAAAACTTGAGTGGCTAATGATGCCATGGGAAAGCTTCTCTCAAAAGGCTACTCTAGTATGCTCTGCAAAAATACCTGCGAAGGAATAAAGAACAAACTTAACAGGCCTAAAACAAAAGCTGCTTAAAGCATACCAACAAGGTTACCCCATAAATTGTATAACTAAATCAAATGATAACAAAGAAATGATAGGCCATTTGAAAGAAGGCTTTCCCCCACAAGCCTCGTACATTTTGTAGTGGACCACGTTCTAAGTACCAACTTTTCTTCACCACCAATATCCAATCCAATAGTTTAAGTAATCACCAGGCAATTGAAAATAGGTTGGCATTGCCACGGTGACAAACTGCACTCCCATGGTGCTAATTTATGGTCAAAATTAATTAACGACATCTAAGGTTATCAGACTCGTAGGAAACTACAACACACTAAGTCTACCTTAATCTGTTATTAGACAAATTACCCATAAAATTAACGTACCCTAAATGCTAACTCTAATAATTTACAGAGCATTTAGCCAACCAAACACACAGACAATTGCAAGCATCTCCTCAACATTCTCTAGCTGCCAAGGTCGTTGGATTTACCAAAAAGAAACTATCACTAAATTAAGTCTACCTTAATCTGTTATCAGAAAAATTACAAATGCTAAAGCACGCCTTTATGTACCTAAAATAACAGTGTACACATTTCAGTAAAATTGCACTCACTATAATGAGTTGAAAAGGTATCACGAAGTCTAACAACCGATCTTTCAAAATTCAAATAGCGCTCCTAGGAAATCTGACATGATAGAATTTCAATATGATAAAACCCTAAACCCTGAAAACCCTACAAATAAAATTGTTCCCTTCCCTTCACTTTAAAATAATCTGAAATGATAAAACCAACCAAAAACTAACCCATGAAATTCCTCAATGGTATGACATATAATGATAGCCAAAGAAAAATATTAAATCACAAAGCCCTGCACCCTGTTCTAAACTTAAAGATTTCCTATTGGAAATCATGTTGAAGCCATCCAATGTCATAGCTGCCTGTCAATTCCAGCAAATCTTCAAAAGCAAATTGTACACCACACAAGTATCTATGAAACTGTTTAAAAGATGAAAGATAAAACCAGAAACTATGCCCTCATTTTTTCAGCTCGACAATCACCCATATAAAAGTAGCAGTGATGCTGGTGTGGTTGCTTTACAGCCCTTATTTCCCATGAAGCAATAAAACATCCATGTTAGTGTTGATTTGATTGATGGCCTACAAAACACCCAAATGTTTTGTTTCCCTAATGGCAAGAAAATCATCATCCATAGTTTTTCCTTGCCTTACTGTACAACCAACGAGGAGACTAGGGTTAGAAGATCATTAGTACAAATTGTAACAAAGCAGGAAGCCCTGCAACTCTAGGCATCCACCACCACGTTCAAGTAGCCTACATCCATCCATGTATTTGGGCAGATATCACTTGAAACCCTACCACCGCTGCTATCAACGATGCCGATGAGAAAAATGGGCAGAAATCGCTTGAACCCAGATTCTCCCTACAGCTGTTGCGTCAAACTATCAACAATTAAAAAAAAAGGAGCAGTGAAAGGTCAATACTGACGTGAAAGAGTTTGGAGGAGCAGGAAAAACAATAGCGGCGGGCAAAGTAGCCAAAAACGGCGACGAACAGCCCAACAAATTATGGCGAAAAATGATGAACGGCTGAGATTCACTTCATCGTTTTGCATTGATACGGACGGCGCGCCAACAAGTTGCATTAATACCGGCGAGAAAGTAAAGCCGACGGGTGAAAAGTGGATGGCGTGAGAAGCGGTGAAAGCCTCAAAAAGGTTGACGGAATATCGGACGATGGGCAAACATTCATTCGTCTCCAGGTTTCTCCTCACCGTGGATTTTGAAAATTAGCTTGCTCTACTTCATAGTGGATACGCCCGGCGTAAATTATAATAATTAGTTCATCAAAATGGACTCAAAGGTTAAATGGGGCGGCATGGGCATGCAAATATCAGCCTTAAAATTAGTTGGTTGACTGTTTTGTCTCGAACTAATGATCAAGTGCGAATAATATCGACTTTTTGAATAAATAGACGTCATAATCTATGATAAATATTACACATATTCAAAAAAAAAAAAAACAAATTTAAGAATAATGAAAGCGGTATCTGTACAAGTGTCCATCGGATAGCCGACAGACATTACTGGAATTAGTTGGTCTAAAGCGAGTTTTGTGTTTCATTCTTTTGTAAACGCCACCAGTCGGGACATAACTAAGACTGATGGATTAGGTTCTTTGAATTCATGAGCAAAAATTGTGAATGTCAAGAAACTATCATGGACATGTTTATAAATCTCAAAAGTGGCAGCTATGACGGTGGAATCTTTGCTATGCTATGTGAAAATTATCTGCTCACTCAAGTAAATTCAGACTCTTTGTTTAAATGTAATTGCAATCATTACACAGTTTATATCATGGCGTTTAAATTCATTAGAGATTTTAAAGTTCAATTCCATGTTATTATATTCAATTTAGCATGCAGTTGTATCTCATGATCGACTGACTGACTCATTACCATAAATAAATAAATCATAAGTCATTGTACATAAATAGTCATCAAATGTATATATATGTAATGAGAGAATCTGTTTAAAGCAACAATAGCAGCAAACAGCATTAGTCAAATACTGATCAACAAAGAGTATCAAACACTCATAGCATTAACTTGGACAAACAGATTATAACGGTAGAATTTTAATGGAAAATATTTATCCACATGCCAATTGCTAACCATTATAAGGCAGATCCCAAACAACATTTTCAAACTGTATTTCCAATTGATGGAGATTTCTTACTTTTCTACGCACTTGGTATAATAATTAATGGCAACAACATAGTTTAAATTACAAGTACACACACTTCATATCCAATGTAAATGAGCAAGCAAGTTTGGGAGTCACAGATAGCTACTATGCTTGCTTTTCAAAGTGCACCACCATGGGAACTGCGCTTGAATCTGAGGTGGAGGAAACTTGGGTTGTAGTACCTGAAGTACCCGCTGCTACAGAGGTAGAAGATGCTGTCGAATGAGAAGAAGTCGAAGCAAAATATGGGTTCGCCTGGGAATGATCAGTTGTAAACGAAGAATCCACTGAAAGCTTGGCTCTAACTGCAACATATGTTGCTACAGGTAATGCCGAAGGAAGTTGAGGTACTTGAGCTTCTAACTTCACCAGCTTCACCACTTGCGATATTTTGGGTCTTTCAGCTGGATCGGGATGAGAGCACCACAACCCTATCCGTATCAATTGTTCCATTTCTGTCTTCTCAAATTCCCCATTTAACCTCTCATCTGCAGCTTATAAAACTTTTCCTTGACCATAAAGATTCCATACCCACTCCACAAGCCTCAAATTATGCTCTTGCAATCTCACATCTACCGCTTTCCTTCCTGTAGCAATTTCCAAGGCCACTGCCCCAAAGCTGTAAACATCTGATTCAGGGCTTGTTCTTCCTGTGGTCACACACTCAGGAGCCAAGTAGCCAAAAGTTCCGGCCGCTATTGTAGTCTGAGATAACCGATTGTGCTCCAACATGCGTGCCAAACCAAAGTCTCCAAGCTTTGCACTAAAATTGCTGTCGAGCATAACATTGCTGCATTTTACATCTCTGTGTATAATACAATGGTCCCATTCTTCATGAAGATACAGTAGTCCACAAGCTATTTCCAAAGCTATTCGATACCTGTGATTCCACTGTAGTGGGGGAGAATCTCCTTTGCTGAAAAGGTGTTTATCCAAGCTTCCATTGGGCATGTATTCATACACCAAGAGCAATTGACCTTTCTCGTGGCACCATCCAAAGAGCCGAACAAGGTTTCGATGTCGTACTCTACTAACAATACTTACTTCTGAGATGAATTCTTTTATTCCCTGTTTCGAACTTTCCGAAATGCGCTTGACAGCTACCACTTCATTTGCTTCTCCTATAACGGCTTTGTACACATCTCCAAATCCTCCCTGCCCTAGTTTTAGAGTTTTGCAGAAATTGTTGGTTCCAATCTTGAGATCCTCCAGCTTGAATCTACATGGACCCTGGTCTAAAATCATGTCAATCTCTCTTTCATTGTCTTCACATCGTCTATTGCTATTTCTCAATCTCCTCTTCTTCTTGGCAATGGAAAATAAGCTCCAGATCACAATTGCCCCTACTAAACAAAAAAATAAACATATAACTATCAAAATTATTATTTTTTTGGAAGACCTTTTGCTTTTGGTTTTCGTGTTGGTATTGAAGCTCCATGAGAGAATTGTGTGGGTCTGACTGGAATTTTCAGCAGAAGCAGAAATCCCTACTACAAGATTATCAGAAAGATATTTTGAGTAATCCATAGGAAAATCAAGAACAGGATCTCTTTGGTACATAGAGCTATTGGAGGTATTTGAGAGGAATATTTGGAGGACTTTTTCTATAAGGTTGTAGTTTATCCACGCATTCCACAATCTACCGTCGTTTAACGTGTCATTCAAACTATTAGATGTCGACAAATCAGAAGAAAGATTGCCATCAATATCGGCGGTGAGATAGGAACCAAAAACTGAACTAAAAAATTCAACATAGATTTTAGATCTATTTTTAGGAAGACCAACATGGGAGGGCCAAGCTCGCTCAGTCGCGATTTCTTTTGTTGTCATAAAGAAAGCGATTCCATGGCCCCCTTGATCATCAGGGGTTCTGTTATTATATTTCATAACAAACTGAAAGTGCGTAGTAAAACTGACAACAGAAGACAACCTAATGATCTGGTCGTATACAACTCTACCTGCTGTTTTATTGGTCAATTTATAGCGAGCACTTGTATTATTTGTAAGATGGATTTTACGCCCAGATATTGTAGCATCATTTAGACAGAGAATGCCGCTTCTATTGCAGTCCGTGAATTCAGAAAAGCTGAAGTTCACTCCTGTCGACCTGGCCATCAAAATGGGGACTGAGGGACTATTCATTGTGCCGACCATATAAAACACAACAATTAAGAGGGTAAATTTAGGTGCACCCATCTCATAAACAACTTTATGTTGAAGCAGTGGGAAGAGGTAAACGGTATATCTTTATATGAAGCAGTGGGAAGAGGTAAACGGTATAAACTATTATTCAGGAAATTCAGTGATCAGAAATCAATAACAGAAAGAGAAGATACGCGTGAAAGGGATAATGAAGTCCTTAACGAATCAATATTCTTCCATTAATCACTTTGTAGAGAAGGTCCATTCTTTTAATATAAAGCGGGGATTCCGCTATGATTGCTTCCCACTTTTTCGGTCAAACATCAGACTTTTATGTATCTGATTCATGCCAGAAGTCTTCGAGGGAACCTACATGTATTCGTACTTTTGTAATTATGTGTCATTTTATTCAATATAAAATTTAAAAATGTGGGGGTCCCTGCGTAGCGGCTTATTCAAGTTTTTAAAGTAGTTGAAACCCCATACTCAAGGCCTTAAAATCTTAGATAGACTCCTCGTATCCATACAGCTCTGTTCTATCGATTGAACATCAAAACCATCTTTTCTACTCCTGTTAACAGACATGACTATTAACATCAGCAAATAAACAAATCTGGTATTGAATCAGATGTGGGTTACCTAGGATGTGAAGCGCCCAGAGCAGATTGTAAATTTAGCCTTTGATGCTTCCTTAGAATCAGATGTGAGATTAACTGATGTGTGGTTAACATAATTTAATGAAATCTTTATTTACGCACTAGAAACGATAATTAACTTAAGACAACCTTAAAATGAAAAGGAGAGCGAAAATAATTTAAAACCACCAAAATAAGGAGGCCTTTGTCTTGTAAAGTATTATGGAGCAAAGTGGTTTCGTCGGATTTATCTTTATGTTTTCTAAAAGAACTTGGACAGATATCAAATATAGAAGGTAAAGACTTAACCAAAATGCATATGAAATGATATGGGTTTATGTTGCTTAGAAAGGTGTGGTACAAAAAAATTTACATTCCCAGCAAAATGGGTACAACAAAATAAATGTTTTTTTGAGTTGCCAATCCATAGATGATTGTGGCATCATTTTAATTATAGGGAAGATGTATTATTATATTGAGAAGTATTTAATGAAGAAAGAAATGTTATTTAGAGTTGATATTTATCTTTAAATAAAAAGATTTTTGAAATTTCAAAAATAATGTATAAATATATAATATTTATTATATAAAACATATATGATAAATATTTATATTATTGTTTATAAAATAATGTTATACATATTTTTTAAAAATGTGGGTGAAAAAAATTCATACCTTTTAATTTCATATGGAGTTAAAGTTCAAAGAATAAATATATAAACAAGGTTGATATGCGATGAGAGTGGTATTAGAGGGGGGAGAAGGATCCTAGTCATCTGGTTTACCCCATACACTAGTGGGGTCAGGAGTGTCCATGGGAGGATCCCACAAGTCATTATCTTTATCTTTATCTTCTTCTTCTACAACTTGAGCAAAGAAAGTTGGAAGAGCTATCCAAGAGAACTTGTTGGAATCAAACCAATTGAAAGTACCACTAGTAAGCCCCCCAAAAATTCCTTCTACAAGTGTTGGAGAGGCATAGAATTGAAGAGCAGGTCATGACTAGCCTTGCTAACCATGATCACTTCTCCTAGCTGGGGTAGAAGCCTGGGAGTAAGTCTCTCGGTTACCTTGAGTAAAGAAGGTGAGTAGCTCCTAGAGGAAGAGGAGATAGAGGAACTTTGGAAACCCCACAAGGGGCACCACCACAATGGTTGAGAAGCACCTATAAATGTGCCACCTCAAGTGCAACTTTATTAGCTTGCACCATAACTTATAGTAAAACATTGAAACAAATTATTGTTTTAGTATAAAGTGATGCATGATGATTAATAAAACAATTGGAAAAAATATAAATTTGTATCTTTTTACATAATAAAAGATATATCCACCCTAAAAGAATGTTAGATGTAGTTGAACTAAAAAATCATGTGTCATGACAAAGGTTCTAGATTGAAGTCCAAAAATCTTAAATCTAGGTCCAAACATTCTAAGCTCTAGGACAATACTAGAAAAAGTGTTTGAGAGACTTTAGCTACCCACAAAATGATAAATGGGGGTCAAGTACTTTGAAATGGGATAACTAAGAGCCAATGCAAAGGCCTTTGAAAAGAATACACTAAGCAAATTGAGTCGATTCAAGGGTTCTAGAACTACTAACCAATTGGTATTGAATCTACATTTCCAAATGGAGGTGAATGGAAATGCTACTATTGAGTCAGTATGGGAAATATGGGAAAGTGAGGAGATATCCAAAAATATCCTTTCCATGTTTTTTATTCTAATAAGTGGTATTTGGACACCACTTCCAATCTTTCCACCAAGGTTTATAGGAATTAATATCAATTTATTAATCATATCAACTAGAATTACCCCACTACCTATATCAAAAGTTTAACAATCTTGATTAGAAAGGTGAAACTTGGATTTAGCTTCATTCCATGACAGAAGACTCATGGAAGCTTTGGTGAAAAGGTCTAGAAAACCCTTAACTCTTTTTATGAAATCTCAAGGCACAAACCTAAGGTAGCCTTGCCAAAGGGAAATTATGACCTTGTAAAATGGGGAACCACTTAGATACTATGTTGACTAATCAATTTGGGATCCAAAACCATTCTAGAGAAGCTAAGGCTTTATGGCTTCTTGGACTCTTGAAATATTTTTATTAGAAAAAGTCCCTTATATTTGTACACATTTTTTTATGGAGAAGGATTTGAAGCCCAATCCCCTCTGAAGTAGGCCATCTATTAGGAAAATCACAAGAAATACAATGTCACACTAGGAATTTTTAGGTTTTATCACCTTGAAGGGAATAGATCATCCACTTGCTACAAAGAGACAAACCCTTATGTTGGGTCAACAATATCTCCCCAATCCTCTAGATTCTTGAGGGAAGAAACAAAATTCCAAGGATACATATGAAATACCCTTTTGATTCTCTAATTAAGTCAAAAATAAAATCATGATGAAGCTTGTCCAATTTCATGTAGGAAGCCCTAGAAGGAATCTAAGATGAAGAATAATAAACATAAGTGCCCAAAAGAATCTTAGAACAAACTAAAAATTTCCTTACCAAGGAGAGGGATTCTTGATGAAGTAAGCCAACTTATTTTTTATTTTGGTGAGAACAAGTTTCTAGAAGGATGTTTGGGATGCTTGCAAGGAAAAAGGAATATTGATGAAGGGAAATCCCCATACAAATTTGAAATAAAACACACAAAAAGAGACTTGCAAGATGGCTGAAATATACCATTAAATTTTAGATTTAAAGAAATAAAATCAGCAACATTCTTATTTGCTTAAATCATAAAATGATTACATCAAACTAAAGCTCATGGGATTCCTTACAATCTGGGCTTCAAACATACAAAAATCAGCAACATAATGTCTTCAACATTTTGGCATCATTTCAACAACATCTAGGTGTGCAACCACAACTTCTCCAAAATCCCCCTCTCCAAATGAATATGCATTAATATATAGAGAATGTGTGAGGAAAAAACCAAATGTTGTTGTGTTGGAAAAACAAGGGCAGACAACTGAGAGGGGGGTGAACCAATTGTCATAGAATTTCAAACTTATTAAACTTTACTTAACTCAATCTCAGATCTGATGAATGAACATTAAAGCATAAACAATCACCACAACATAAATGCAAACAACACCAATTTTTTGGCGTGGAAACCCTTTTAGGAGAAAAACCACAGTGGATTTTAGTCCACAATATTATGCCCTATTAAAAGTATAATGAAGAATGAAAATGGAATGCACATGCATTCAGGCACACAACCTAGAGCTCATTGCTCAAATACAAGAGGGCTCACTACCCAAGGAAGACACACTGTATTACAAAAATATTTAGATTAGATTTGTAGGGAATTGAACTAAGAAAATAGCTTCTACAAAAGCCTAATTACAATTTTGGTTAAGTGCGGAAACACTTCTTCACACTTCGCTCAATCTTCTTCACACTTTGCTCTGCATTCGAATGATTAAACACTATTCACAAACTTATACTTTTCGTGGCACTTTCTCATGCTTCACTCTACTCAACCAATCACTCTTATATATCCGTTACATGGGATTACATCAACAACTTGTTGCCCAAGATGAAATATGAAAAGATAAAACATATACACAATGTCAGCCCAAATTAACAAGTAAATTTTCAATGTGAATGAAATACCATCGGCCACAACATAATGAAGACTTAAAATGATATCCTCGAGTGCACCAAACATTCAAAATTTAATCTCTGGGGATCCACAACACGTTACAACCACCATGTCGGCCAAGAACATGAAAAACCTGAACATTTAAAGGAAAAATCACCAACCACGAGCACACCGATCAATGCGGATGTGCAACAAAGATAGAGCACAATCAAAAAACATCCACGAGCATATCAAATCATTAGAGAAGCATCCAAAACAACTGAACCTACTAGAATCACATCAAATTCAATCAGGAACACTAACTATAGCCACAAAAAAAAATGTCAGAACACAACTGGTCATAACACAATCAAATCTTCATGCATATCTTTGAAACTTTCAGTGGATAAACTAGATACACTCAACAATAAACCCTTTAGTCCACAACGTCTGATCATCGATATACTGAGCAAGACACCATCATGAAATTCACTACACCTCTATCAACCTGCAACTTCTTCTTCAACAATTTTCTCAATATCCTTGACATATACAACCTTTAATACATCAATGCTAATAGTTTTGACATCAATGACAACCACATATCATCAATAAAACCACAACATCCAACAATCTCCTACTTTGGCATTAATGGAAACAGATGATGTGAAAAACACCATCAATGTAACTCTCGATCAACACTTACTCCCCCTTAGATTTTGACTCTTTTCTTCCACATGACTCTTTCCTCATACTTTTTTTCACATGACTCTTTTCCCCCTTTGACATCAATGGCAAAGCTAACCATTATCTTTCTCCATACAAGCTTTGAACCACATATCTACACATTTGACTACTCCCCTGAGTTGCAGCCATAGAAACATCAATCCGAATCAATATATAGATATGAAGCACACAGATTGATGCAAGAAATGCATTACTAATTCTTATCAAGAGGGATAATCACCCCTAACATTCCTCTGAGATACTCAAAAGTATCATTTGGCAACGACTTGGTGAAGATGTCTGCAATCTATTCCTTAGTAGGTACATACTCTAGTCTGACTTCTTTCTCACTTACTTTCTCCCTCAAAAAGTGAAACTTGATTGATATATGCTTGGTCTTAGAGTGTAGCACTAGATTCTTTGAAATGTTTATTGCACTTGAATTGTTACAGTATATGGAAATAGGCTCATCATACACTACTCTAATATTCTTCAGCATCTGTTTCATCCACAACACTTGAGTAAAATTATTGGTAGCAACGATATACTCTACCTCAGTAGTAGATAAGGAAATGCAATTTTTCTTTTTACTTAACCAAGACACCAACTTCTTCCCTAGAAAGAAGGCACCACCACTAGTACTTTTCCTATCATCCACATCTCCTACCCAATTTGCATCGGTAAAGGGACTCAAGGTAAGATCATCATCTTTAGGGTACCAAAGGCCAAAATCAACTGTTCCTTTCAAGTATTTGAAAATTCTCTTTACAACAGTCACATGAGATTCCTTCGAATCAACTTGATATCTAGCAATCATGCATACACCATTCATGATGTCTAGTGTAGTTTGTGTTAGGTAGAGAAATCCGCTAATCATTGATCTATATCTTGTATGATTTTCCTTAGGAGAATCATCATTTTGAGATAACTCGCATCTGATAACCATGGGTGTACCAACAGGCTTAGAGTCCTCCATACCAAAATTATTCAATAATTCTCTCACATATTTGGATTGAGATATAAAAATTCCATTATCTAACTGAGTGATTTGCAATCCCAGAAAGAACTTCATCTCTCCAATCATAGAAATTTTAAATTCACTTTTCATTTCATCAACAAACTTCATACATAAATCATCATCACCTCCAAAAATGATGTCATCAACAAAAAATTCAATAATCAACTCTTTATCATGATCCATCTTAAAATACATATTATTGTCAGTAGTACCTTTATTGAATCCAAGGTTCAACAAATATTTATCCAATCTAGCATACCAGGCTCTACGGGCTTGCTTGAGTCCATATAGAGATTTCTTCAATCGACAAACCATATCTTCCTTATCAATCAGTTGAAATCCATCTGGTTGCTCAACATATACTTCTTCTAGCTCACCATTCAAAAATGTTGACGTCAAATCCATTTGATAGACTTTGTAGTTCTTATAAGCAACATAAGCAAGAAATAATCTTCCAACTTCAATTCTAGCAATAGGGGAAAAGGTTTTTTCAAAATCAATACCTTCCATCTGTGAATACTCTTTACATACCAATCTTGCTTTATTCTAGATCACTTCACCTTGTTCATTCAACTTATTCTGAAAGACCCATTTAGTACCAATCACATTTTTATCCTTAGGTCTGGGAACAAGAATCCATGTATCATTTTCCTCTATCTGCATCAGTTCTTCCTTCATTGCTTCCATCGAGTGTTCATCTTTACATGCTTCATTGACATTGTTAGGTTCAGTTTTGGAAATCAGACAATACTCTTTTGCAATCCTTCTTCTAGTTTGCACACCTTTTTTCTTATCACCGATTATTTGATCTTTAGAATGATTTAGCTTTACATATCTCGAAACTTTAGGATTCTCTCAAACTTCTGGTTCTTCTCTTCTCTCTTTTGCACTTCCACTATCCTCTCCTTCCCGACTTTCTTGATTCATTGGAACAATTTGAACTTGATTGTGTGTCTAAGCACTATCATGCTTCTCATATGAATCATATCCATAGTATCTGGATGATCTAACAGTGTCCTCATCAACTATGACATTAGCACTTTCAACAATTTTCCTCAATCTTCTATTATAGCACTGGTAGGCTTTGCTTTTAGTAGAGTAACCCAAAAAGATTCCTTCATCGCTCCTTGCATCAAACTTGCCTAAATCTCTTAATATAACACTTACTTCCAAAGATCTTGAAATATTTAACAGTAGGCTTATAACCAAACCACAACTCAAAAGGAGTCTTACTAGAATTACCATTTACATTTACCTGGTTAAGAGTGTACACAACAGTACTTACAACTTCTCTCCAATAGATATGAGGCACATTTCCTTCCAACATCATAGTTCTAGTAGCATCTAGAATTGTTATGTTCCTTCTCTCTACAACTCCATTGTGTTGAGGGGTCTAGGGAGAAAATAACTGTCTCTTGATTCCATGTTATTCATAGAAAGAATTGAACTCCCGGGAAGTGGATTCTCCACCTTTGTTTGATCTTAAGCATTTGATCTTTAGACCTGTCTCATTCTCATCCATAGCTTTGAAAATTTTGAGCTTCTCTAATGCTTCACATTTTTTTCTTAAGAAAGCAACCCATATCATCCTAGAGTAATCATCAAGAAGCAACATAAAGTACTTTTATCCTTGTATACTTCTAACTCTGGAGGGACCACACAAATTAGTATGCACTAGCTCCAGTACTCCATTAGAATGATGTTGTTTTCTCTAAAAATAAACTCTAGTCTTCTTTCCCATCTGACATTCCTTGCATATGGTGTTGTTGGAGTTAAAATGACACTGAGAGGGGGGGGTGAATCAGTGTGATAACAAATTTGACCAATTTTCATAAATTCAAAAACTATAGCACAGATCAGATCTCAATATACTTTGATTAATGCATTCATGAGTTGAATGTAATCATTCATAAATATAATTGAGAAAAGTAATAACCAAATAGTGAACTGAAATAATCAACAACACAGTAAAGCAAAGGGAACTCAGAAGAACAAGAAGACTCCAAATTTTACCAAGTGGAAAACCCTCCTGGGGTATAAAAACCACTCCCTAAATGCCTTCCAGGCTTAATCTTTAAACAAAAGTTCACAATGCCTTATAGGCTGATTTTTGAGCACCCCCTCAAGGAGCACTAACCCCTCATTTTGAGACACCCATCTCAAGGAGTACCAACCCTTCAAATTATGTTATGAACAACAATAGTGACTTAGAGGATTTCTTTGTTTTCAGTTAAGCACATATCTTTCTGCAGAGTTCATTGATACATTTCCATACAAACAAGGAATGATACTCTCAGAATTACAAAATCAACAACCCTTACAGTTTTCAACACAGGTATTTAATTACATTTCAAGTATGTCGGTTGTGAAGAAATCTTCAAAAAAAATTTCACCAGATCTTCAGATTCTCTTGCTGATTTTTGAATATAAAATGACTGAATCTTGTGATCACATTTGATGATGATTAAAAATCAATAGTAACACTTATCCAGAGAGCTGCAAATCATCCATTAAAACAAAAACGCAATTGCTCAAAGAGGAAACTCAATGAATATGTTGCCATGTAACGGTTCTGAGATTCAATTCAATCAATGATGTCAACCTGCAACTGTATTTTGAAGTTTCCATAAACGGCCACAGAGTTTGAGATTTCGTTAACCATTCGCTGAGACACAAGAGACTTTCTCACCAAGATGCCCTTCTGTTTCATTCACCGTCACTGTAGCCTTTTCTTTATTTGCTTTTGCCGTGAGCCATCAAAGTCGGGAAGAACACATAACGAAAACATCATGTCTCATCGATAGGCTTCCTTAGAGTATTATTCATTTGTTGAGACATCAACAAGTCTTTCACCGAGATCTCCTTTAGTTTCATTCACTATCGTTGTGACCAAACGATATCAGTGAGACCTCTTGTAGACTTCATAATGTTTTGCTAAGAGTCACTTTTCACCCCATGTCGCTGAGACAATACGAAGTCAGGGAGATGCTATATAGACTGCCCCTTGTTTTGCCGAAACATCCCGAGCTCACCCTAGATCACCAAGACAGTATCAATCTCACACCGATGATCCTTTGATAGAAACCCCTTGTGTGATGTCGTTGTAACATAATGGTTCTCTCTCTGATGCACACTTCTGTCCTATGAGAGTCACTATAACATACCAATCTCTCGCCGAAAGCCCCTCAAGACTTAGTCACCAAGACTTGGCGGGTTCGCTATGACATTATATCGAAACATATGAATCTTACCGAAATGTATTTGTTCATCAGTGGTCGGCAAGACAATGCATAGTCGGGAAGACTCTATAGAGATTGCCCCACGTTTCAGCGAAATTCCACATGATACACATTGGTCGCCGTGACACATGGTTTTTCTTGCCGACGAGACCAACTGTACAATACATGTCGCTGTAACTTCAAACCATCAGGGAGACATCTTGTAGATCATTTCAGTCATACCGAAACACCCCGAATTCACACATGTTCGCCGAGACTTCCAGAATGTCTTGCCAAAAGAAATTGTCCAACGGCGGTCGGTGTGACACTATGTCTTCGGAGAGACTACATACCGAAAAAAACACTCCTGCCGATAGACTTCCACATGCATTAGTCAGTGAGACCAAGTGAAATCGCCAAGACCTCAGCCCGATACCGCTCAGTTTGGCTGAATTTCTCAAAGAGTTGTTCGGTGAGACTCCTCCCAAAAAAATAGATAAAACCTTTTGAGCACAAGTCGGTAAGACAAGAAAGACTCGCTATGACATTAACCTGAGGATGATTTCCTTTGATGATATGCTCATTCCGAAGTAGGTCGAGGAGACATAATAAAATCGCTAAGACCTCATCTCGACAGCCAAACTCATGCCGATAAAGATTTTTATTCAATTGCCAAGACCATGAACAATGTCACGCCGAAAGATGCCAGAATGTTAAATTCAATTGACATAACATCAAAAATGTCTTGCCGATGAAACCTTTCGGACATTCAAAGTGGATCGGGGAGGTCACCGCCACGTACTCATTGCGATATGTGTAAGCCTGAAGAGAAACATCCAAAACACGTGATGTGCAGGAGAACCATCTGAGAACCAGTTATCAATGAATAAGTATTGATTTTTCATCAAGGAAAAACAGTAAACACAATTGAGATTCAACAAACTCCCCCTTTGTCCTTGATGGCAAAACACCAAAGACTCTCCCCCTTTTTGCCTCAAGGCAAAGAATAGATGAACACCACTGAGAAGCCAATCAAAACACCATGAGAAACAACTGCAAAAAAACTAACAGAGTGCAGCAACCAAGATTGTAGGAGAGCTGTAAGTGAATCAAAACATATATCATGCTCCCCCTAAGCCAATGTATGGAAAATCAGAGAAGTAAAGATTGGGAGATAACTCTGATGAGTCTCAACCTTTCAAATAACTCTTTAGCTAAGGGGCTTGTGAAATATCGATACGATCTTAGGAGCCAACAAGCGTGAGCAAACTTCATTGGCTGAGAGAGTGAGAAGCACTTTATTGGCATATGTTTAGTCTTGAGGAGGTGCAGGCGAGGATTTTGGAGATGCTTATCGCTTGTGTTATCATAGAGAATAGAAACAAGTTTAGAATTCCAATACCCATATCCCGGATAGAGTTTGACTCATCCAAAGAACTTGATCACGGCATGAAGTGGCAATGTATTATGCTTCAGCAGTAGAGAGAGAAACAAATTCTTGTTTCTTGCTATGCCAAGCCACTAAACGATCACCAAGAAAGAATGCAACACCACTGGTGCTTTTCCTATCATCCAAACAACCAGCCCAGTCAGCATCAGTATATGCAATCAATGAAAAATTAGTGCTTTTAGGATACCAAAGGCTATAATTAAGAGTGCCTGAATATATTTAAAAATCCTTTTAATAGCAGTGACATGGGATTCTTTAGGTGATGCATGAAACCGTAGTAGTGCAAAGCTGCCTACATAATGTAGTCTAGAAGTTAAATATAATAGACTGCCAATCATTGATCTATATTCAGTTTGATTTGTATAAGGGGAATCATCAACCTTAGTAAGTTTGCATCTAGTAATCATTGGAGTGTTAACTAGATGGCATTCATCCATCTGAAATTTCTTAAGCATCTCTCTAGCATACTTGGTTTGATAAAGAAATATTCCATTTTCACGTTGAGAGATTTGAAGACCCAAGAAAAAATTTAATTCTCCTAATAATGACATTTCAAATTCAGATTCCAGTAGTTGAGAGAATTTTTTACTTAATGTAACATTGTTGTAGCCAAAGATAGTGTCATCAACGTAAATTCAAACAACGAGAATATCAGAACCTTTAGTTTGAACATAAAGATTGCTATCTACACCTCCTCTAACAAAACCATTTGAAAGCAAATGATTGTCAAGCCTAGAGTACCAAGCTCTAGGTGCTTGTTTTAAGCCATAGAGGGCCTTTTTCAATCATAAACATGATGCAGTATTATTTTGCACATAAATCCTTGGTTTTCAACATAGGTATCTTCATCTAAATAGCCATTTAAAGGTTTGACATCCATTTGATAAAAGCGATAAAATCTTTATAAGCGAGAATAAGCAAGAATATTGATAAATTCTAATCTAACCTTGGGTGCAAGGTTCACCAAAATCAATACCTTCTTGTTGAGCATAGCCTTTGCAGACAAATCTTGCTTTGTTGTGAATGACATTACCATTTTCATCAAGCTTGTTTCTGTATATCCATTTTCCTCCAATGACATTCTTGTCATCTGGTCTTGGGACTAACTCCCAAGTCTAATTTTTCTCAATTTGATCAATTTCTTCTTGCATAGCATTAAGCCAACATGAGTCTGTGAGAGCTTCATTAAAATTTTTAGGCTCAAACTGAGTAACTAGATAGAAAGCTATTTGTGCCTTTTCATCAGATTCTGCAGCCTTTCTTCTAGTTTGAACTCCTGCATCTTTATCCCCAATAATCTAATCTTTGGGGTGATATTTAGTTAGAGCTTTTGATGCAACCTTTTTAGGACTTATTGTTTCATTTCTAGGGCTTGCTGACTCAGTTCCTTCTAAATATATTTCTAGTTCAAGTTCTTCTTCCTCATTATCCTGCAAAGATTCAACATACAAATGTGATCTCTCATCAAATTTTACATTAACAACTTCAACAATCTTGTTAAGCCTTTTGTTAAGGCATTTATAACCTTTGCTGTGAGTTGAGTATCCCAAAAAGATACCCTCATCACTCTTTGATTGAAAACTCCCAAGGTTATCATCATCCTTTTTGATAAAACACTTACTTCCAAAAATTTTAAAGTATTTGACAGAAGCAGTTCTTCCATACCACAGTTCATAAGGAGTGTGTTTAGATTTCACTCTAATCTGCACTCTATTCAAAATGTATACAGCTGTATGAACAGCTTCTTTCCAGTACATATCAGGAAACTTAGCTTCATCTAACATTGTTCTAGCCATTTCTTTTACATTTCTATTTTTACATTCAACTACCCCGTTTTGTTGAGGTGTTTTTGTTGCAGCATGTTGTCTTTTAATGCCGTGTTGTTCACAATAATCAATAAACTCTTGAGAAGTGAACTCACCTCCTTTGTCAGATCGCAGACATTTAAGTTTCAAATCAGATTCCTTCTCAACCAATTTACGAAAGATTTTAAACCTCTCAAATGCTTCTGATTTGTGCTTAAGAAATGTGACCCAAACCATTCTAGTATAATCATCCACAAATAGCATAAAGTACCTTTCACCATTAATAGACCTTGTTCTGGTTGGTCCACATAAATCAGTGTGCACAAGTTGTAAAGGTTTTGAGGAAGAATGTTCTTTTGTTTTGAAGCTGATTTTAGTTTGTTTACCACTTAGACATTCTTTGCACATAGAATTTTTTGGCTTGTTAAGTATTGGTAAACCTCTAACATTCTGATTCTTACTTATTCTAACCAGATTTTCAAAGTTTATGTGTCCTAATCTTTTATGCCATAACCAGCTTTCTTCAATTTGGTTCATTAAACACATACCTTGATTATTGTCATTGCTTGATGTGTCAAGAAGATTGTACACATTTCCTTTTGTCCTCCTTCCAGCTGCAATAGCCTTTCCTAGCTTGTTTTTAATCTCACCTCCCTGTGAAGTGAAAAGAACATGATAACCACTATCACAGATTTGACTAACACTTAGAAGATTGTGCTTGAGACCTTCCACATAGTACACATTATAGATAGGAGTGTCTTCATTCAGAAGAAGTGAACCTCTACCTTTAATTTGAATACTAGAGTTATCACCAAACTTAACATATCCACCTACATAATCTTCAAGATTTACAAACTTATCCTTGTCGCCAGTCATATGGTTAGAACATCCACCGTCCAGGACCCATAAGTCCTTTTTCTTGGAATGAAAAGTTGTTTGAACCAACATAGTTTTCTCAATGTTGTTGACAAACTTAGGTTTCCAAACCTTTTAAAATTTATGTTGTTTAGATTACAGATCAGTTCTGCACTGTTTGATAGAATGTCCCAAAGCATTGCATTTAAAACATCTGATTTGTCTAACAAAACCATAATTTTTCCTAAGACCAAACCTAGGATTCATAAGCCTGCAAGTGCTCATCGTATGGCCAAATTTGTTGCAGAAAAAACAATAACCATAGAAGAAAGGATTGACTCTGTATGAAGATCTATTACCTCTCAAAGACTAAACATGATCTTTACCAAATTTTGATTGATTTGAACCTGAACCTTTGACTTCAGAAGAGGGGTTTTGTTTTGCATGGTCAATTGAGCATTCACCCTTTTCAAAACCAACACCAGTTTTATCTTTGTATATCTTCTGCTTGTTGAGCATCTCATTCAGTTTTAGAGTGCTTTCATATCTTTCAATTTCCTTCCTAAGACAAACTGCTTCTTGTTCCAGTTTTTTAATTTCTTGATCTTTGCAGCTTACAGTCTCTCGAAGACAGTCTTCAATTCTTTTTGCTTCTTCAAGCTAAGTTTTTAGAGAGATCATTTCTTGATCTGGTTTGTGTTCTTGAGCTAGGACTTGTTTTTTGAGTTTTCTGACCTCTTGTAAAGCACATTTCAGCTCACTTTCAAGATCTACTACACCTTCTTCAACATCAAAGGTGTTAGAATCATTTTGCTGAGTAATTTCAGCCATGAACAGAGTTTCATCTTCTTCAGCTGATGAATCTTCAGACTCAATTTCAGATTCATCCTTACTAAACAGACTTTTCTTCTTTTTGAAATTGAAGTTTTGTTTAGGTTTGAAGGCCTTCTTCATAGGCTATTTTTCAGTTGTCTCGTTGTCACAGATTTGATTATCATAGGGACACTTTGCAGCAAAGTGGCCTACTTTTCCATAATTCCAAACATTTAAAGGGAAGTTTTCCTTATATTTTCCTTATCCTTTTAAATCTTCACAACAAAGTAGTTCTTTAGAATCAGACAACTCTAATTCACTGACTTCAACTTTTACTTTCTTTTCAATGTTAAAAGCAGTTTCTTTTCCTATTGAATTGATTTTTCTAGTTCTCATTTCATAGGCAATAAGTATTCCTTGCAAGTTGTCTAAGGTAAGCTTATCAAAGTGTTTCTTTTCTTCTAGGGCTGAAACCTTAGATTCAAATTTGGATGGTAAGGTTCTAACAACTTTTGTGACCACATCAAATTTATTAACCTCTTGACCTAGACCTTTCATTGAATTGAAAACTTCATCTACTCTTAGGAAATATTCAACCACTTTTTCATCATCCTTCATTTTCAACTCCTCAAACTGATGTTTGAGTGTAATGATTTTTGAGAGTATGACTTTCTCATTCCCTTGATATATAGTTTCAAGTTTTTCCCAGATTCCATGAGTAGATTTGCAATGCATGACTTTAATGAACACATCTTTAGTTAACCCACACAAGAGGGCATGCTTAGCTCTGGCATTTGTTTCATACTTCTTCTTTTCAGCAGCATTAGTGGGAATAGTGGCTGGTACATTGTAATCTTCTAAAACAATGCACCAAACATCAACATCAAAAGAAACAAGAAAAGCTTCCATTCTAATTTTCCATCTGGAACACATAATCAGTTCCATCAAATAATGGAGCTCTGGATACAGAGGCACCGTCTTGAGAATGTGCCATTAAAAACAAACTCCAAGACCAAGATCAATACAGATGGGAATGAAGCCTATCGAGGAGGACCTGGGCTCGTGCAATTGTTGGAGTTAAAATGACACTGAGAGGGGGGGTGAATTAGTGTTATAACAGATTTGACCAATTTTCATAAATTCAAAAACTATAGCATAGATCAGATCTCAATATACTCTGATTAATGCATTCATGAGTTGAATGTAATCATTCATAAACAGAATTGAGAAAAGTAATAACCAAATAGTGAATTGAAATAATCAACAACACAGTAAAGCAAAGGGAACTCAGAAGAACAAGAAGACTCCAGATTTTACCAAGTGGAAAACCCTCCTGGGGTATAAAAACCACTCCCTAAATGCCTTCCAGGCTTAATCTTTAAACAAAAGTCCACAATGCCTTATAGGCTGATTTTTGAGCACCCACTCAAGGAGCACTAGCCCCTCATTTTGAGACACCCATCTCAAGGAGTACCAACCCCTCAAATTATGTTTTGAACAATAATAGTGACTCAGACAATTTCTCTGTTTTTAGTTAAGCACATATCTTTCTGCAGAGTTCATTCATACATTTCCGTACAGACAAGGAATGATACTCTCAGAATTACAAAATCAACAACCCTTACAGTTTTCAACATAGGTATTTAATTACATTTCAAGTATGTTGGTTGTGAAGAAATATTCAAAACATTTTTCACCAGATCTTCAGATTCTCTTGTTGATTTTTGAATATAAAGCTGAATACTGACAGTCTGTCGATGATGATTAAAAATCAATAGTAATGCTTATCCAAAGAGCTGCAAATCATCCATTAAAACAAAAATGCAACTGCTCAAAGAGGAAACTCAATGAATATGCTTCCATGTAATGGTTCTGAGATTTGATTCAATCAATGATGTCAGTCTGCAACTATATTTTGAAGTTTCCATAAATGGCCATAGACTTTGAGATTTCGTTAAACATTCGCTGAGACACAAGAGACTTTCTCACTGAGACGCCCTTCTATTTCATTCACTGTCACTGTAGCATTTTCTTTATTTTCTTTCACCGTGAGCCATCAGAGTTGGGAAGAACACATAATGAAAACATCATGTCTCATTGATAGGCTTCCTTAAAGTATTATTCATTCGCTGAGACATTAGCAAGTCTTTCACCAAGATCTCCTTTAGTTTCATTCACTATCATTGTGACCAAACAATATCGGTGAGACCTCTTGTAGACTTCATAATTTTTTTCTGAGAGTCACTTTTCACCCCGTGTCACTGAGACAATACGAAGTCGGGGAGATGCTATATAGACCGCCCCTTGTTTTGCCGAAACATCCCGAGCTCACCCGAGGTCGCCAAGCCAGTATCAATCTCACACTGATGAGCCTTTGATAGAAACCCCTTGTGTGATGTCGCTGTAACATAATGGTTCTCTCTCCGATGCACACTTCTATCTTATGAGAGTCGCTATAACATACGAATCTCTTGCCAAAAGCCCCTCAAGACTTAGTCACCAAGACTTAACGGGTTTGCTATGACATTACATCGAAACATATGAGTCTTACCGAAATGTATTTGTTCATCAGCGGTCGGTAAGACAATGCATAGTCGGGAAGACGCTATAGAGATTGCCCCATGTTTCACCAAAATTCCACATGATACACATTGGTCACCGTGACACATGGTTTTTCTTGCTGATGAGACCAATTGTACAATACATGGCGCTGTAACTTCAAACCATCGGGGAGACATCTTGTAGATCATTTCAGTCATACCGAAACACTCACACTTGTTTGTCGAGACTTCCAGAATGTCCTACCAAAAGCAATTGTCCAACAGTGGTCAGTGTGACGCTATGTCTTCGGAGAGACTACATACCAAAAACAACACTCTTGCCGATAGAATTCCACATGCATTAGTCGGTGAGACCAAGTGAAATCGCCAAGACCTCAGCCCAATACTGCTCAGTTTGGCCGAATTTATCAAAGAGTTGTTCTGTGAGACTCCTCTCGAAAAAATAGATAAAAAATTTTGAGCACAAGTTAGTAAGACAAGAAAGACTCGCTATGGCATTACCCCAAGGACGATTTCCTTTGCTGATATGCTCATTCTGAAGCGGGTCGGGGAGACATAATAAAATCGCTAAGATCTCATCCCGATGGCCAAACTCATGCCGATAAATATTTTTCTTCTATCACCAAGACCACAAACAATGTCACGCCAAAAGCTACTAGAATGTTAAATTCAATCGACATAACATTAGAAATGTCTTGCCGATAGGCAACTCAGACATTTCAAAGTGGATCAGGGAGACCCTGCCATACTCATGCCGATATGTGTAAGCCTGAAAGAGAAACATCCAAAACCTGTGATGTGCAAGGAGAACCATCCTGAGACAGATTATCAATGAGAACAAACTGACAGAGATTTTGTCATCAAGGACAAACTGTAAACACAACTGAGATTCAACAAACTCCCCCTTTGTCCTTGATGGAAAAACACCAAAGACTCTCCCCCTTTTTGCCTCAAGGCAAAGAAAAGATGAACACAACTGAGAAGCCAATCAAAACACCATGAGAAACAACTGCAAAAAAAAATAACAGAGTGCAGTAACCAAGATTGTAGGAGAGCTGTAAGTGAATCAAAACATATATCATGCTCCCCCTAAGCCAATGTATGGAAAATCAGAGAAGTAAAGATTGAGAGATAACTCCCAATCGAAGTCTCAACCTTTCAAATAAATCTTTAGCTAAGGGCTTAGTAAAAATATCAGCCACCTGATCTTGAGAGCCAACAAACTATAAGAAAAATTCATTAGCCAAAACCTTTTCTCGAAGAAAGTGAAACTTGATAGCAATATGTTTAGTGCGAGAGTGCAAGACAGGATTTTTGGAGATACTTATCGCACTTGTGTTATCACAGAGAATAGAAACATGTTTAGGAATTCCAATACCCATATGAGATAGAGTTTGACTCATCCAAAGAACTTGAGTACAACATGAAGTGGCAGCAATGTATTCTGCTTCAGCAGTAGAGAGAGAAATAGATTCTTGTTTCTTGCTATGCCAAGCCACTAAACGATCACCAAGAAAGAATGTAGCACCACTAGTGCTTTTCCTATCATCCAAACAACCAGCCCAGTCAGCATCAGTATATGCAATCAATGAAAAATCAGTGCTTCTGGGATACCAAAGGCCATAATTAAGAGTGCCCTGAATATATTGAAAAATCCTTTTAACAGCAGTGACATGGGATTCTTTAGGTGATGCATGAAACCGTGCAACAGTGCAAACTGCTTGCATAATGTCAGGTCTAGAGGCAATTAAATTTAACAGACTGCCAATCATTGATCTATATTCAGTTTGATTTGTATCAAGGGAATGATCAACCTTAGTAAGTTTGCATCCAGTAATCATTGGAGTGCTAACTGGATGGCATTCATCCATCTGAAATTTCTTAAGCATCTCTCTAGCATACTTGGTTTGATAAAGAAATATTCCATTTTCACGTTGAGAGATTTGAAGACCCAAGAAGAAATTCAATTCTCCTAATAATGACATTTCAAATTCAGATTCCATTAAATGAGAGAATTTTTTACTTAATGTAACATTGTTGTAGCCAAAGATAGTGTCATCAATGTAAATTTCAACAACCAAAATATCAGAACCTTCAATTTGAACATAAAGATTGCTATCTACACCTCCTCTAACAAAACCATTTGAAAGCAAATGATTGTCAAGCCTAGAGTACCAAGCTCTAGGTGCTTGTTTTAAGCCATAGAGGGCCTTTTTCAATCTGTAAACATGATCAGGCTTATTTTTGCACATAAATCCTTCAGGTTGTTCAACATAGACCTCTTCATCTAAATAGCCATTTAAAAAAGTAGTTTTGACATCCATTTGATAAACAGTAAAATCTTTATAAATAGAATAAGCCAAGAATATTCTAATAGATTCTAATCTAGCAACGGGTGCAAAGGTTTCACCAAAATCAATACCTTCTTGTTGAGCATAGCCTTTGTAGACAAATCTTGCTTTGTTGCGAATGACATTACCATTTTCATCAAGTTTGTTTCTGTATATCCATTTGCCTCCAATGACATTCTTGTCATCTAGTCTTGGGACTAACTCCCAAGTCTGATTTTTCTCAATTTGATCAATTTCTTCCTACATAGCATTAAGCCAACATGAGTCTATGAGAGCTTCATTAAAAAATTTTAGGCTCAAACTGAGTAACTAGATAGAAAGCTATTTGTGCCTTTTCATCAAATTCTACAGCCTTTCTTCTGGTTTGAACTCCTACATCTTTATCCCCAATAATCTGATCTTTGGGGTGATATTTAGTTAGAGCTTTTGATGCAACCCTTTCAGGACTTGATGTTTCATTTCTAGGGCCTGCTGACTCAGTTCCTTCTAAAATTATTTCTAGTTCAAGTTCTTCCTTATTATCCTATAAAGATTCAGCATATAAATATGATCTCTCATCAAATTTTACATTAACAACTTCAACAATCTTGTTAAACCTTTTGTTAAGGCATTTATAAGCTTTGTTGGGAGTTGAGTATCCCAAAAAGATACTTTCATCACTCTTTGATTGAAAACTCCCAAGGTTATCATCATCCTTTTTGATAAAACACTTGCTTCCAAAAATTTTAAAGTATTTGATAGAAGCAGTTCTTCCATACCATAGTTCATAAGGAGTGTGTTTAGATTTCACTCTAATCTGCACTCTATTCAAAATGTATACAACTGTATGACCAACTTCTTTCCAGTACATATCAGGCAACTTAGCTTCATCTAACATTGTTCTAGTCATTTCTTTTACAATTATGTTTTTACATTCAACTACCCCATTTTTTTGAGGTGTTTTTGTTGTATCATACTGTCTTTTAATGTTGTGTTGTTCATAGTAATCAATAAACTCTTGAGAAGTGAACTCACCTCCTTTGTTAGATCGCAGATATTTAAGTTTCAAATTAGATTCCTTCTCAACCAATTTACAAAAAAATTTAAACCTTTCAAATGCTTCTGATTTGTGCTTAAGAAATATGACCCAAACCATTCTAGTATAATCATCCACAAACAACATAAAGTACCTTTCACCATTAATAGACCTTGTTCTGGTTGGTCCATATAAATCAATGTGCACAAGCTGTAAAGGTTTTGAGGAAGAATGTTCTTTTGGTTTGAACCTGATTTTAGTTTGTTTACCACTTAGACATTCTTTGCACATAGAATTTTTTGGCTTGTTAAGTATTGGTAAACCTCTAACATTCCGATTCTTACTTATTCTAACCAGATTTTCAAAGTTTATGTGTCCTAATATTTTATGCTATAACCAACTTTCTTCAATTTGGCTCATTAAACACATACCTTGATTATTATCATTGCTTGATGTGTCGAGCAGATTGTACACATTTCCTTTTGTCCTCCTTCTAGCTTCTGTAATAGCCTTTTCCCTAACTGTTTTTAATCGCATCCCTGGAAATTGAAAGAACATGATAACCACTATCCATGATTTGACTAACATAGAAGATTGTGCTTGGAACCCAACCTTCCACATAGTACACATTATAGATAGGTGTCTTCATTAGGAAAAGTGAACCTCCTTTAATTTGAATACGAGTTATCTGACAACATATCCACCTACATAATCTTCCAAGATTTACAAGCATTATCCCTTGTCGCTGATCATATGGTTTAGAACATCCCTTTGTCAGGACCCATAGGGTCCTTTTTCTTCTTGGAATGAAAATTTGTTTGAAGACCAACATGGTTTGCTCAATGTTCTTAGTAGACTTAGGTTCCAAACCTTTTAAATTTATGTTGTTTAGATTGCAGATCAGCTCTGCACTATTTGACAGAATGTCCCAAAGCATTGCATTTAAAACATCTGATTTGTCTAATAAAACCATAGTGTTGCCTAAGACCAAACCTAGGATTCATAAGCCTACAAGTGCTCACCTTGGCCAAATTTGTTACTTGAAAAAAAATATAGAAGAAAGGATTGATACATTATGATCTCAAGGCGGTATGATCTTTACCAAATTACGATTGATTTGGGCAGACTACTGACTTGAAGAGGGTTTTGTTTGCATGGTCAATTGAGCATTCACCTTTTCAAAACCAACACCAACATCTTTTACATCTTCTACTTGTTGAGCATCTCATTCCAGTTTAGAGTGCTTTCATATCTTTAATTTCTTCTAAGACAAGCGCTTCTTGTTCGGAGTTTTTGAACTTTTGATCTTTGCAACTTCTTGTCTGCTTGAAGGCAGGTCTTCAACTCTTTTAGCTTCTTCAAGCTGAGTTTTCAGAGAGATCATTTCTTGATCTGGTTTGTGTTCTTGATCAGGGACTTGTTTTTTGAGTTTTCTGACCTCCTGTAAAGCACATTTCAGCTCACTTTCAAGATCTACTACACCTTCTTCAACGTCAAAGGTGTTAGAATCATTTTGTTGAGTAATTTCAGCCATGAACAAAGTTTCATCTTCTTCAGCTGATGAATCTTCAAACTCAATTTCAAATTCATCCTTACTAAATAGACTTTTCTTCTTTTTGAAATTGAAGTTTCATTTAGGTTTGAAGGCCTTCTTCATAGGCTATTTTTCAGTTGTCTCGTTGTCACAGATTTGATCATCATAGGGACACTTTGCACCAAAGTGACCTATTTTGCCACAATTAAAACATTTAAAGGGAAGTTTTCCCTTATATTTTTCTGATCCCTTTTTAAATCTTCTAACAAAATGGGATTCTTTAGAATCAGACAACTCTGATTCACTGACTTCGACTTTTTCTTTCTTTTCAATGTTAAAGGTAGTTTCTTTTCCTGTTGAATTGTTTTTGCTAGTTCTCATTTCATAGGCAGTAAGTATTCCTTGTAGGATGTCTAAGGTAAGCTTATCAAAGTGTTTCTTTTCTTCTAGGGCTAAAACCTTAGATTCAAATTTGGATGGTAAGGTTCTAACAACCTTTGTGACCACATCAAATTCATTAACCTCTTGACCTAGACCTTTCATTGAATTGAAAACCTCATCTACTCTTAGGAAATATTCAGCCACTTTTTCATCATCCTTCATTTTCAACTCCTCAAACTGATGTTTGAGTGTAATGATTTTTGACAGTTTGACTTTCTCATTCCCTTGATATATAGTTTCAAGTTTTTCCCATATTCCATGAGCAGATTTGCAATGCATGACTTTAATGAACACATCTTTAGTTAACCCACACAAGAGGGCATGCTTAGCTCTGGCATTTGTTTCATACTTCTTCTTTTCAGCAGCATTAGTGGGAATAGTGGCTAGTACATTGTAATCTTCTAAAACAATGCACCAAACATCAACATCAAAAGAAATAAGAAAAGCTTCCATTCTGATTCTCTAGAACACATAATCAGTTCCATCAAATAATGGAACTCTAGATATGAGAGGCACCATCACCAGAATGTTAATGCCAAATTAAAAAAGGAACTCAGACCGGGGGATCAATCCCAGGTAATTAAACCTATCGGAGGACCCTAGGCTTTGATACCAATTGTTGGAGTTAAAATGACCTTTGCCGAAGGCGAGGGTGAATCAAATGTTATAATAGATTTGACCAATTTCATATATTCAAAAACATAACTGGAGTCGGATCTAAATATACTCGATTAATGCATTCATATGAGTTGAATGTAATCATTCATAAACATAATTGAGAAAGTAATAACAAATAGTGAACTGAAATAATCAACAATACAATAAATCAAAGGGAACTCAGAAGAACCAGAAGACTCCAGATTTTACCGAGTGGAAAACCCTCCTGGGGTATAAAAACCACTCCCTAAATGCCTTCCAGGCTTAATCTTTAAACAAAAGTTCACAATGCCTTATAGGCTGATTTTTGAGCACCCACTCAAGGAGCACTAGCCCCTCATTTTAAGACACCCATCTCAAGGAGTACCAATGCCTCAAATTATGTTTTGAACAATAATAGTGACTCAGAGGATTTCTCTATTTTCATTTAAGCACATATCTTTCTGCAAAGTTCATTCATACATTTCCATATAGACAAGGAATGATACTCTCAGAATTACAAAATCAACAACCCTTACAATTTTCAACATAGGTATTTAATTACATTTCAAGTATGTCAGTTGTGAAGAAATCTTCAAAACATTTTTCACCAGATCTTTAGATTCTCTTGCTGATTTTTGAATATAAAGCTGAATACTGACAGTCTGTTGATGATGATTAAAAATCAATAGTAACGCTTATCTAGAGAGCTGCAAATCATCCATTAAAACAAAAACACAACTGCTCAAAGAGGAAACTCAATGAATATGCTACCATGTAACAATTCTGAGATTTGATTCAATCAATGATGTCAGCCTGCAACTGTATTTTGAAGTTTCCATAAACAACCACAGAGTTTGAGATTTCATTAACCATTCGCTGAGACACAAGAAACTTTCTCACCGAGACGCCCTTCTATTTCATTCACTGTCATTGTAGCCTTTTCTTTATTTTCTTTCGCCGTGAGCCATCAGAGTCGGGAAGAACACATAACGAAAACATCATGTCTCATCGATAGGCTTCCTTAGAGTATTATTCATTCACTGAGACATCAACAAGTCTTTCATCGAGATCTCCTTTAGTTTCATTTACTATCGCTGTGACCAAATGATATCGGTGAGACCTCTTGTAGACTTCATAATGTTTTGCCGAGAGTCACTTTTCACCTTGTGTCACTGAGAAAATATGAAGTGGGAAGTCTTCTATCAGGCGCTTGTATTTTTGCCGAAATGTCTCGAGCTCACCCTAGATCGCCAAGACAGTATCAATCTCACACCGATGAGCCTTTGATAAGAAACCCCTTGTGTGATGTCACTGTAACATAATGGTTCTCTCTTTGATGCACACTTCTGTCTTACGAGAGTCGCTATAACATACAAATCTCTCACTAAAAGCCCCTCAAGACTTAGTCGCCAAGACTTGATGGGTTCGCTATGACATTATATCGAAACATATGAGTCTTACCGAAATGTATTTGTTCATCAGCGGTCGGCAAGACAATGCATAGTCAGGAAGATGCTATAGAGATTGCCCCATGTTTCACCAAAATTCCACATGATACACATTGGTCACCGTGACACATGGTTTTTGTTGCCGACGAGACCAACTGTACAATACATGTCGCTATAACTTCAAACCATCGGGGAGACATCTTGTAGATCATTTCAGTAATACTGAAACACCCCGAATTCACACCTATTCACCGAGACTTCCAGAATGTCCTTCCAAAAGCAATTGTCCAATGGTGGTCGGTGTGACACTGCTTGAGAGGATTTAGCACCAAAAAAAAAAACACTTTCTTTCGATAGACTTCCACATCTCATTAGTCAATGAGACCAAGTGAAATTGCCAAGACCCTCGACCCAATACAGCTCGGTTTGTTGAAGTTCTCAAAGAGTTGTTTGGTGAGACTCCTCCCAAAAAAATAGATAAAACCTTTTGAGCACAAGTCGGTAAGACAAGAAATACTCACTATGACATTACCCTAGGGACAATTTCCTTTGCCAATATGCAAATTTTGAAGCAGGTCGGGGAGACATAATAAAATCGCTAAGACCTCATCCTGATGGCCAAACTCATGCCGATAAAGATTTTTCTTTTGTCACCAAGACCACGAACAATGTCATGCCAAAAGCTGCGAGAATGTTAAATTCAATTGACATAACATCAGAAATGTCTTGCCGATAGGAAAC